>CAEGAE010077642.1:0-23385 GCA_903067095.1 Girardinus metallicus
TATATATATATATATATATATATCTTTGTTTACTCTTGCTCTCTCAGACTTATGTGTTTGTGCTGTAGCATGTCCAACTATTATATAACCAGGAAAAGTCAGTGATCTACACATAAATCATCTTTGAGTGATTTATGTAGGGGAAAAAAAATCCCACACCAAAAACAAAATGTATCCTTTGAGAATTTACTTGCCAGTAGTTTGTTTCATGTCACCTTGATATTGATTGGATGGATGTCAGTGTGAAATTGTTGGCCAGCTTTGAGAGAAACAGTTCCCTCAGAGGAATTTGGCCGGTTAAGAAGAAGCTCAGAAGCTTTTTTGGACTCCCATAGATTTAAGAACTTCAAAAGAATAAATACAAATATAAATAGTACATTTTCCAAAAAAACATCTGAACCACACGAGATTGAACATGATGCATTAGAATAATTCTATTTGATCTTTATTGCATCATTTTATCTAACGTAAATTTATGTTTTCAAAAAGTTATCTCAGTTCATCGAATCCTTAAGGACCAAACAGATGTCCCAGTTAAGTTTCTACTTATTTTAGTGAATACTAGCTACTTCCAAGTGATCATTGGTTATAAGTCCGATAACCTGCAAATATTTGTAATCAGTTCATCTGATTATCAAAAATAAAATCAGTTTTGTAAGTCATCAATGAAAGTAATTTCATCTGAAGCATTAACTTTTACCTTTTCACTGAGTAAACAGCTGTACATACAAAGAAGTACATGGGATGTCTTTAATATTCTCCAGAAGTATGTTTTTTTTAAGAAAAGAAAATCAACATTGGAGAACATTTCACTAGAAAGAATAATAAGATCGGAAAATGCTTATAGGGTTCTAGCTTGCTGCTGACTAAGGAAAAACTTGAGAAAATAGAAGAAAAAGCTTGTCAATGGCAGGATGATCATCATTAAATATTACTTAAGTTATAGTAATCAGTGCTGCCCTAAAGTTGCTATTGTTACTCTATGGCAAAATGTACAATTGTATGACCAACTTCAATTTCAAAGGGAAGATAATTAAGGAAAATTAAGGTTGGAAGCTTCTGATACACTATATAATATACAAGCACTTTATTCAAGAAATAATTCAAAAAATTCAAAATGAGACATTTTAATTCTTAAAACTAAAAAAGCCCACTTTGAATGTTCTGACAATGATTTACCTGTCAGTATTTTCCCTTTTTCCAGGGATCCAAACCAACCAGTTCCTCAAGACACCAAGTTCATCCACACAAAGCCCAACCGCTTTGAGGAAGTTGCTTGGTCTAAATACACTCCCAAAGAGCAACTGTACCTCCACATCGGGCTCAAGCCACGTGTCAGAGACCACTATCGCGCCACCAAGATCTCCTTCTGGCTCCAGCTTGTTCCTCACTTGCATCATGTTAATGAACTCTTGCAATCTGTTTCCTCCTTCACACATAGTCCCTCTCCACAAGATGATACGCCTTATTCCTACACCAAGCGTCTATCCAAAGGTTGGCCTCCTATAAGCACACGTCATCCAAGTTCGCAAGGAGGAACGCCACAGCCTCCGGAGTCCGCTTTGGGCCAGGACAGAGGGGAAAGTGAAGTTCGGATCCCAAATGAGGACTATTCAACTGAACTCTCAGTTACAATAGCAGTAGGAGCATCACTGCTGTTTCTCAATATTCTTGCTTTCGCAGCTCTGCTTTATAAGAAAGACAAAAGACGTCTTGAACATAGAAGACCACGTCCGCTGCCTCCTCCTAGAAGAGACATAACTCCTGCAGATGTTGCAGCCCACCTACAGGGGGAGGGGCTGATGTCATTACAGGTGAGTAATCTTTTGTCCATTTCATAAATAGGCCCATATGCACCTTCTCAAAGCTGATCTAATTTAACCGGCTGTGTTATGAGTTTGATATAGATTCCTGTGTTAGGTTTTCCACAAAAATTGTTAGAGCAGCAAATAACTAACGCTGCATGAAAAGTGGGATTTTCGACAGCTATTGACACCTAGCGGTGCCATGCGCTCAGAGGTTGAGGGCCATCGGCAAGAGTTTTTTATCAGAATGGGAAATTGTAGGGAATTGCCAAGAATTGTGTGTTTGCCCTCTTGGGCCTAGGAGCGGCTTTCATATTTAAAAGAAGTTGCTGGGAGCCATGCAAATGCAAATCAACTTTGGGCACCAGCCTTTCTGACTGTCATTCCTGTTGTAGTTCACCCATTCTACCTTCTGTGCACCACCCAGGTCTGTTTACCAGTTCCAGTACTCCTTCAAATGGAGATGTAAATACGTGTTGGTGTTGCAGTGCAATGGGCCAAACAGTTTGACACATTTTGAGAAGCGTGTAGGTATTGTTCAGCAGGGGCGCAACTGCATACTTTCTGAGGTGTATGCGAACATGTCATCGGCACCTCCCCGCCCCCCAACCCATATCCTCCCCCCATCCACCTTTCTCCCTTCCAGGTTTAATATGTCCATATAGCTCTTCCTTATTCATGCACTTATAAAATACAGTAAGACACACATTCCAGGTTGAACAATTTCAGTGAAGTTCAATAGGGGTAATTTAAAAAGAAAATGTGTCGGCGATATTCAGTGACGCTGACACACCGAGAGACCCATTCCATCTGTATGATATCAGACAGAATGGGTCAGGAGAGGAACACTGCAGACCCGTCAGACCCTAAAGAACCAGTCTCTTCATCCCTCAAACATCTCATGAGACCGAAAATTATAAATGGCAACTTAAAGAACAAATCATACTAACAGATTATTGGTAAATAAATAAATATTGTTAAGAGAAACCATTTATTTTTTTCTACATTAGTTTGTTAGGGCTTTATATGTAGGAAAAATGTTGATATCTTTTATAAATACAGTGTTTTGTGGTCAATGTTGTTTCACTATTATTTTACTGATGTTGCCAGTTTGGATAATCTGACTTCCTATCAAGCCATAAGAATGAAGGAAAACATGCTAACAAAATGCCCCAGAGCTGCAGTACATATATGATAAAATATTGGCCTATTTTTTGTTTCATTCTTTTTTAAATGCTTTCTAGGCTGCAATTTATTCATACAGCAGGGACAAATAATAACATTAGAGAGGCAACAAAAACCTAAATACCATGATAGATTAAATTTAATTACTGTATTTTATAAGATGGTCCAGAAGTCGACAAGCATTTATGTCTTATTTTGTGTGAAAACAGTGAAAAAATAAAATTAAATAAAGGAAAAAAAAAAGTTCTGTCTCATTTGTTCCTCATATGTGAACATGTTGCATATAAGCAATATCATATGAATACATTTTAATACAGCATGTATTTTTATATAGATTTTTTTTTTTTATACAGCATTAAAAATATTAATGATTGGGGCGGGGTATGTACGCTGTCCAATGGGGACACATCAACGAACCAATCAGATGTCAGTGATGAATTGTGATGTGATTTTTTTCATCCAATGACTGGGAAGCCACGTTGTTCTGAAGCGGCTTTGCATATGCTAGGCTATTCGTATGCTAAGTAGAGTCGTTAACACCTCCACCCAGCCCGCACCTCCACCCCCCGCTTATGGGACTGCGCATTCGACAGTTTTTGTCTCCCGTGCGCTTCCCCGCTGGCTGTCGATAGCTGTCGATAGCTGTCGCTCACGAGCTGCGTTCGCGTCAGCGTACAGGGTCAAAAACGCCACTTTTCGTGCAGTGTGATATTCAGGTGTGGGTTTAGTTTAATTTTGCATAAATAAGTGGAATACATTTCTAAATTGTCGAAACAATAAAAAAAACAAACAACCACATAAAGTCTATTAAAACTTTATTAAACTCTATTAAAACTCTATTAAAAGAAAAACTTCTGTTTTGTGCTCAATGTAAAAAATAATGACAATGAAAATAAAGTGGAAATAATATCTTGAAAAAAAGGCAAAAATTAAACAAATGCTAGCTAAAAGTAACACAGAGTAACAAAAGTAACATAATTCTAGTCCTTTGTCCCATCCAACAACCTGGGTCACAACTTTTGACCCAGTGTTTCGGTAAAAGTACTAAAAATCTGCCCTGACAGCATAAAGTTATTTGTATTAAATAAATAACTCAACTCTTTTTGTGTGAATTAGTGAGTTTGACAGGACTTTAATAGCAACAAAAGTTATACAGAACTAGTCAAGCAGTGAGATTAAGTCGGTTGAGGTTGTGAGAAAAGATTTACTAAACTCTTGGCCTGCCGGAAGCACAGCTGCTGGCAGATCGCTCTTCTGACTCACAGCCTGTCATCAAAGGATATTATCAGTATGAAAATGAGTGAGAGCGTTCAGATGGGTGCACGTGTGTGGATGTACAATGGCTTGAATTGCGGCAAATTGCCTCCAATTCATTCACCGAATGTTTCAACTGTATTTGCTGTGTTTTGGTTGAGTGAAGCTTTTTACATACTTTTTATGCCAGACAATTTCTAATAATTTGCAATTCAACTGTATTGCTCAGGATCACAGCTGCTTAGACGGTCTGTTCTGTTATTTCTTTTATATTATGTAAGAAAAAAAACCCCCAAAAAAACATTTTTTTTTTCACACAGTATTGTGATCCATGTTTGAGTTGAGGACTGATATGCAAATTTACAGGTTTCAGATGGAATTTAGGCATCTGCTGGACTAACTTTATAAGTTTTATAGTCTGTAAACCAGTGATATTAAGATACAGTGTGTGTTTGTTCATTTGATTTATAGCAGAGCTTATATGAAGTGACCAAATGATATCTAATGTCGCTTGAATGGATGGACCAATTGCAAAACTGCTAATGAAATAAGAATAGTTTTTTTCCTCTTTACTGGCTGGCTTAGTGCTCAGTAGGTACAAAAATCCAATTATTGTTTTCAATTTGTGAACGCACCATAACAGAGGAGCTAATATGAACTAGTAATGTGATGTCCTCACTATTGATATTTTTAGAGATGAATCAATCTCAATGGCAGCTAATTGTGAGCTTCAAATGTCTTTAAAATTATGTTAGAGGAAGAACAAGTAGTATAATGGGACTCTAAAAATAAAAGTATTTTTCATAGAATTATGACTAATATTCATTCCTGTAAATTCTTTTGTAGTGCCAATTGTCTCTTAAACCTTATAAATGAAGATTTGCTAGGCAGCAATATCGTTAAAGTGATTTAGCAGATATGAATCAAGATAAATATCTGATTATATAGTTACCATTTCAGCAATCTACTTTGAATTAAAGTCTTTTGTGAAAAAAATAATTATTTAATTTGATCCCTTTTAGTGTTTTGGTGTTTGGATAAAAAATGAAATGGTTAACTAACCATAATCTGGTTTGCCACGATGATACATATATTTTTACTAATGCCTCCCTCCATGAAATGCTTTATTTTCTGAGTAATAAATAAACATAAATAAAAATAAATAATACTGTCCATATAAAAAATATCAGCATTAATATCAAACTTGAGCAAATTATTTTTAGTTTTAAGGTTCATTGAAGTTGAACCATTGTTCTGTCATCAAAAGCCGAAAAATATTTCCGTCATTTGGTACTGTATGCTGACTGAATCTACATTTATTACTGAAAATGTTTTAAAAAATCTCTAAAACTCATTCTCTTTTCTTTATCTTCATTGTGCTTACTTTCCTGCCATCCATGTTTCAGGTGAAGCAGCTCGAGTGTGATGTTGCATCAGCGGACGAGCGGAACAACGCCCACCACCATCACACTTTGGACACGCTTGATGCCCTGGACGGTTTGGACACCCAGGACATTTACAGCACGCTGGACACTGTGCGACTCACCTGTCCACCTGATTATACTCTAACCTTGCGCCGCTCTCCAGATGACGTTCCCCTCATGACCTCCTTGACCCCGGGCTCGCTGCCCGTGACCCCAGGGTCACACCCTGTTACTCCTGCAACACCAATGACCCCAATGACACCAGGATCAGTGGCTGGGATGAGGATGGGCCACCCTCACCAGGGATACACACACCATAGCCCGTACAGTAATACACACTTGCCCCACACACACATCTCCACGCACACACACTCCACCACTCGTGTATAACCGCAGCCAGACATTGACAAACACACAGATCTACAGCTCACGATCCAACACATGCACACCCCAACACGCATATTCACACACATGCATAAAACAGACTGAAATACCTCTAATAATTACCCTGCAGGATTGTTACAGATTGAACCACAGAGAGACTTCTTTCAGAATGAGAAGGCAGACGTGTGTGTGTGTGTTGCATGATGGGTAACTGCAGTTAAACTGGGTTCCCCAGAGACACAATTCTGTGCAACCCAATATGTCAAGACCTGCTCTGGATTTTAAATCAGCTTTTTCTACACCTGAGGAGGAAGATAAAGGGTGCACGGGTCAGTTCTGGTTCTCTACTACCACAGCTCAGTGACCGTCCTGGGAGTGAGGAGATCAGACGCAGATGTAGAAATGTGTCGAGAAGTACCACACACAGACTGCTGATGTCAACTTGAACAACCTGTTAAAATGTGAATGTAGCATTTTTTTTTCATTAAAGTAGATCAAAGGCCCTATCTGCCAAGGATCCAACTAAGCTAAGATGGAAAGAAAAGAAAAAAAAGCAAGTAAAAAAAAGAGATTTACAAGAGAGGGATTAAAAGACGATATCAGTTGAAGGAAAAAAAAGATTGTAAGGGAGATAGAGATTTTGTTGAGTGAGATTTCACAGCAAGGAAAGTGGATAGAGATATAAAAAACAACATGGAAAGTATGCCAAGAGACAGAGGTTAGATTCTAATGAAGAACGGGCCTCTGAAGCGTTGCCAGACTCCCTGAGGAGTCACTCTAACCAGCTATGTGTCAAACTCTTGTAAATAGAATGGAAAGATACAGATATATTATGATTTATAACATTTACCTGCTACTTGCATTAAAACATGACTTATTTAACCACATTATTGCTTTCATTTCAGATATTAATATATTATTGTATAGATGTCCTAAAGCAAGGCTGGTTGTCTTTCCATCTCACCTGCTGTAGTATTTACACAGTACATTGATATAAAAGCTACATTTGCTATGCAGAATCATTTTAGAGATGTTTTTTTTTTTTTACCTATGTGACCATATAGATACTTGTTCAGCAGCTGAACTATAAAATATTTTCACATCATCCTGCCATTTTTTCTTTCAACATTGATCAATGAACTAGTACTGTGTAGATAATGCAATATTGGTTTGATGATTAAGCACCAGCTAAAACAAAACAAAACATTAACCCTTTGACCCTTTATCCCGTTGTCCCTGATTGCTCTTATAAGATTTTCCTTTCTGAACCCCAACTCATAATGAGGTTTTTGAAAGACAGACAGATGGTGATGATTAAAGGGGCCCAGAATTTTACAAAATGTCTAAAAAACTCAATGAGGCATTGTTTCTTGTTTGAGAGCCTTAAAAAGTAATTAAATCTATGAAACGTCTTCACCTTTTTCATGTTACAACCACAAACCTTTTTTTATTTTAATGACATTTTACAGAGTAGTACATCATTGGAAAGTGGAGGATTTGTCATCTTTTGATGCATTTACAGCTGTAAATCTTTTGTTATTGTCAGCTTTGCACAAATAGAAATCTTTAGTTGTTTTAAAGAATTGTTTTTGTCAGTATTTCTTTACAGAAGAGCTCAAATTTTATGAACCACTTGTAACCATCAGGTTTTAATTCCACAGATTCTCAATTGGATTTACATCTGGACTTTGACTGGGTCATTTTACCACATTGACATGATTTGATGCAATTATATATTACATATCAGCTTACATATTACCATTGGCTGCTTCTCAGATCAATGCTGTCTTTGCACTGTCTGTTGGTTTAGGTGAAGTTTACACACTAGATTTTATTTGGAGGTACCAGAGTAAATGTGGATCTGCAGTTGTTTTTTGAAAGAAAAATTAATTCATAAGTTGTCTTCCATTTTACAATTTTGAACAACTTTGTGTTGATATGTTATAATAAAGTATTTTAAAGGTTGTGGTTTTAACATAAAATGTACAAGTACTTCTGAAAGGCACTGTGTCCTTGATATTTACACTTCACAAAGAGCTGCTGTTTTTCCAAGTTGTTCCCCTGATTAAACTACCTAGTGCAGACAAAAAATCCGGGCTCTGATTAAAAAAACTTCTCTAAAATCAATTTTTTTACAGCTTGAAGTTGGGTTTACTTTCCGCGACCTTGGTTTGGAGCAAGCTTTGATTAATGAGGTGAAGATAAAGTAGCTTTGGGTTATAATGAGAGCAACGTAACACTGTAAGAAAACAAGGCTCCAAACATGGTGCTTCCTAAGCCTTAATATCCTCAAACAGGATCACTTTTTTTTAATTAAAAATGTTGAATTAAAACAAATCTATCTCTGAAATTCTGACTATCATCATATGGACATGATGACATTACTGAGGTTTTTGTTGTTGACTTCACTGTGAGTGTAGGAGGGGCTATGGTTGTTACTGGTCTTAGTCATTAGCAATAGAGATCAAGCATTTCTCAAATCCATTACAAACAATTTCCATGCATAAGTAAAGTATTTAACATAAAGAGCTCCCATGGAGACCACATAAAAAGCCTTTTGCTGTGCTCCAGTTAACCAAAATGATTATAGGACCCTTAATGACTTCAAATCCAGTAACTCAACCAAGTGCCCTAGCAAAGGTTTTGCAGCATTTCTGTATTATCCTGCATTTGTTTCCCAGCCCTTTTCCTTCATCCAACTTCAGTCTGTCCCTTCCATCCCTTCTCCTTCCCAGCCTCAACATGTGTGACCACAAGCAGCTTTGTCACATTGAGACCTATATAATCTTTGCTCATTCTAAGTAACTTCCTCATCAGTTTTCCTCAGAGTTTTTTTAGTCACTTGTTAACCGAATATGTGAAAAATTTAAAATTGCTGAAAACTTTGTGGCGAACAAAGAACTTTTACAAAACGATACAAAAATAATATTTAAAGGATGTTTGGATGAATATTTGTTTCTTCTTATGGGTTTGCCGTCTCAGCAGACGGATGGCGTGTGACGAGCCTAAAACATTTCTGCTGCATTTTTGAAAAATAAAAATATCAGTATTTTACAATTTTTGTGCATTTTACATTTTTACTGTCCCTGTTTTAATAAGTATGGCACTGTTTAAATTAGATATTTGCTTACTTTAAAATTTATTTGCTGTGGGTATTTTGTTTCTGTAACTTGATGGTTTTTATTTATAGCAATTAGAAAATCTTCAGAGTATATAACTTCTTTGCAAAAATGCAAGTAGCAGATCAATACCATATGAGCAATGTAACAAGAATCTTATGGTCATGTGTTTTTGTAGATGGGCATTGAGCTTGGTTATATAACTGTAGATTTTGTGGACTCTTGGCCTATGATAAAATGAAATTCACATCTAAATCCACAAAAATGGACATCCTTTAGACAAAAATTAAAAGAAAAACAGAACTATTCTGTCCAACATAATAGAATTCAGAATAAGATCGAAAACTTATTGAATCTTTTCATAAACATAAATTCATTGATGTCATCAGCAAATCTAAAAGCAGCATATTTATTTAGTTTAATCCCACATTCTAAATAAAAAATATTTAAATATTTATCAGAAGTTTCCATTTCATACATAATCATCATATTTGTACCGGTGAAAAGATTTTCCCCAGCTTGAAATATTTTTTATGTGTTTTAAAGGAAAGGTCTGCTCATTTTTTCATGCTATGAACTGACTGTGGTATGTTTACTACACAACTATTTATGTCAATTACCCTCTAATGTTATATAAACTCTGAACTGTTTACATTTAGCTTTACGTTGCTAAAGACATCCCACTGAGGAAGTATGACAGTCTGATACTTCTTTAAAGTTAAGAAAATCAATACTACACATATAAGCTTAGCTTATGTATTGGCTTAACTATGCATTTACATAACACCTGCTATTCATAGGCATTACATTTATTAATTAATGATATCTAGGGCACAGCAGTCTGTCCTATTTGTGTTTCTTAGACAGATATTTATTTCCAAATGAAGCCCATGCTGATCTGGTCTGACTTCCAGACCAGATCAGCATGGGCTTCAACACAGTTCACTACAGTGGGTGACAGGTGCAAATGCATGGCAATGGTGCAACACATGGTGAAACGCTGCAAACAGTGTAAACACTTAACTAGGAGGTGCTGAATCCATTAGTACAGGTGCTTCACTGTTTTCTGTACTTTACTGTAAAGATTGTAGAAAGATGGTCAGAATGAATGCAACTGGCAAAATATGTGAACAAAGTAGCTTGAAAGCACAGCTCTTCACATATATAGGCTGACCTCATATTGCAGTTCTTTGCAATACTGTAGACACTGAAAATGCGATGATTAAAGTCAAATATAATGTAAAGCTCTACCTGAGATTGGATAGGATTGAATTGCATCTGACTGAAGTCACTACTACAGAGGCAATTAGTAGACATAAATGTAAATCATAATGAACCATCACCAACTGTCAGCTGGCCAAGCAGACCTTGTTAGATGTCAACAAACCAAACTCATGGCTGACTTCCAGACCAGATTGATGTCTCCTACATTGTGTCCCTCCTCTAATTCCATTAACTCCACTTAATTTGATTTGTGGAAGGCACCATGTCAGAATGCATGAGTTGAGTCCATGACCAGGTGTTCCTTTGCTCAATGTCAAGACCTGTTAGGAATGGTTCAGAACTGAAAACACTCTTGCTTTGTATATCTTGGCAACTATTACCTCCACAGCAGGCAAATCAAAGGTCAATTAGAAACATTAACACTTTTGTTAGTTTATCTGTTTAGATGTTTCTTAGGTGTTTTCTCCATTTGTAGCTAATGGAGTTCACGGTGGTTTGCTGTTGTTCCAAGTGACTTTTTAAGCCTTTCCGGACTAATAGATGTCAAGGGCTTTGTTTAATTCCTTTAAATGATGTGTTACTTTTTGAGATTTTTATTTACTCTGTGTTGTCAGGCTAGTTATCAAGTTATCAAGCCTGAGCTTTGCTACTGAGATTGATTAAACAGAGCTAAATTGTGATCCATGAGGCAATTGGTGGGTGAGTTGGGTGGTCCTTTCTTGGCATAAAAGCAGGTTGTCTTGGATTTCACTCCTCCTTCAATAAATGAACATTTTATGTTCACAGAAAGTGATATATCTGCTCGGACTAGTAGTAGAGAGAAAAAAAAAACTCAATTGGAGTTTAAGAGAAGTTTCTAATGTTGAAGGTTTAAATTTCAACCTCTCAATGGAGTCATTTTATGCTATGGGTCTATAAGAAAAGTGTGTTAGATGTGAATATTTTATACATTTTCAAATATTTCCTTATTCCAAATGTATTTTGACAGACTTAACAGATATCAACAGATATTATGAAAAAATATATGCTTTTCAGAAATATTTTCAGTTGAAAGATTAAAAGTGAGTTTAACAATAGTCAGACAAAAATAACCCTGTGTAGTAATTACCACCACTATTTCACCACTTTTGAAACAATGTTGTTTGCAACTCTGATTTGGCTCGCCACAATCCTCCACATCAAAAATGTTCCTGACAATTGTGGTGATGTTTGTTTTGTGGCAAAACAACTCAAATTTTTTCCCTGAAGCACATCAACTTTTGCTTTGGGGAAAAATGTTTTTCTTTCTTTTCTTTTTTTTTTTAATAGACCATTGTCTTTCTGCAACAACTTGCAGGAAGACAATGGTCTTTCTGCAAGATCATTGTCTTGCAGAAAGACCATTTCTGCAAGACAATGTCATTAGTACTACTCAAAATTATGGAAGGGTTTAGAGTAGTACATTCAGAAAACACTAATGTCCGCACCTTTGACTTCAGTATACACATACTATTCCAAACAGCAGCACACATATATCAAAAATGTGACAGGACTTGCTGTTTGCAAAATCTGTCCACATTATATGTTTTTTATTATTTTAGCAAGGCATGATGGGAAGGTATGACAGCAGTTTAACAAAGAGTGGAAAGGGATTAAATGGGAAAACCTGCCTGTATGTTTGAGCCTTACCAACAGTCAGTTTTATCACCAGACTGAAACTTCTGTTCTGTGCTGTGTTTGCTGCAGATTGTTTTTAGATGCCAGATGTGTAGTTGGGGTGCAGGAAATAGTCTTCAACACACACATGGATCCCAATATTTAACTCGCTAATCTATATATAAATTATGCATTAATAAAACCAAATACGTATAAATTGGGTTTTCCAAGTTTAAACTAAACATGGTCCACATTGAGAGAAAAAAAAAAAAAAAAAAAAACAAGACTTGAGAACAGTTCTCTCTGTGCAGCTGTGCTTTACACCCAGTGATGTTTTGAGTTAAATAATAGAATCAGTGTGTTAACTGGCTTACAATTACTTAGGGAAATTACAGCTGAAGCAGATGTTAATTTTGCAACAATTTGGTCTTGAGACAAAAGATCACCAGACTCATTAACCTTTCTCAAGCGAACATGATTTTCTGAGCAAAATATCATGGCAGTACATCCAAAAGTAATTACAGTCTCAGCTGTCCCTGCAGAGCTGTCCTGTTTAAGGCAGTTAAGCAGCTGTCAAACATACCCAAACACTGTTATAATATGGAATATGATCAAAAGCAGTCTAACACAAGATGATTACATATCAAATTTCATGTCTAAATTAATTATATTCACTTGTGTCACATTTCACAATTTGCAATATGATAAAGTCATTTTCTTGTGATTTTTTTATTATTATTTAAAGGAAGTGAGTAGGTAAGAGCAGAGCAGCAAGATAAAGACAAAAAGCAGCAGCTGAACCAGAAAATATCAAAAGAGTCAGAAGTGCAGGATGCAAGACGAAGGATAATAGGACATATGCAGGAGAAAGAGTGAAGAAGATAATGTAATAGAGAATAAATAAAGGATGCATGTAAGGAGGAGAGGAGCGTGGGGTAACTGATAAGGGTAACTCATTAAGGAATGGAACACAGCCGGCCTGGTTGTTTATTGGCTGGCAGGCTCCCAGCATTTTATCACTTCTGCCAAACTGCGCACTTAGATATACATACACACACAAAAACACACCCCTTCTAGCTTCACAAGGACTTTGCGTTGACTTCCATTCATTTTTCATTAATTTCTGTATCCTAAGCCCTGAAACTAACCTAAACTCAATTCACACTTTAGTCCTAAACCTCACCCCCAACCCTAAAACAGCACTGCTCCTTTTGGACCCCGGGGTTTGGGCCCCATGAGGTGTATCCTGTTAGTATTTGTTGTGAAAAGTGAGAAATGCTAAAATACATACACAGACACACTTTGGTAAACAAACCTGCACAGTACCAACAAATGATGCATATGCTGCATGGATTTGCACACACACACACACACACGCACACGCGCACCCGCACATGCAGACATGCTTAATGCATACCTAGTGGCATCTTGAATCATTTTCTTCATGGTCTTCATTACTCCTATTCACCTGCTTCTCTCCTGCTTTTTATTTCTCTGCTTGTCTGCTCACTATCAACCTCTCTCCCTCCCCCCAACAACCACCCCACCTTTGCTGCACTGCCCCCTCCCACCTCCCCTTTGGTCTGAATGGGTCCCCTCTTATCTAGCAACCTTGAGATGATCTTCAAAGCATTATTGCAGCTGAGAATGTGAGGTCACAGCTTCCTGTTTCTCATCTCTCATCCCACTCCTCTCTCCTCTCCAGTACACTTCACTACACTCTTTCCCCACATCTCCTTCCTTCATCTAATCTAGCTTCTTCCTCTTCCTCCTCCTCCTACTACGCTCTCTCCCTCTGCATCCATCTCTTTTCTTCCATCTCACACTCCATTTCTCTCCTTCCTTGCTACCATCTATCTTTACCTCAAATGGTTTCATTTTCTCCCAACTGATCCTCACTCAGTCTCTGCTTTGAGCTGCTCTTTGCCTCCTCTCTACTCTTCATTCATCCCTTTCCCACTCTTGCCATTTAACACCCACCTCCACTGTCCTTTTTGCCTCACACAACTTGTTTTTTTTTCTTTTGTAGCTGTTTTCTTCACCTGCCCTCTGAATAAGACTTTACAAAGAGGGGAAATAGAGTTCTTCTTCCTTCATGTCCTTACACACACTTTGTTTTTGCACATGTCTGGGTCTGTTTGTTCTTGCGGTGTGGGTGTGTTGTTGTGGTTATCTTATATGATTCAAGCAGCCAAAAGCCCCGTGGTATTTCCATTCCATAATTAATTAAGTGTGGGACACTTAAGCACATATATTGCTCATCTGTCTCACTTCCTGTTGACCACCTGCCTGTCTCACCTCCCTGTTGCCGCTACATTGTAGTCTCCTACCTGTTACGAGCCCATTCTCCGTATGTCTGAATTTTCTGCTGCCTCCCCTGTCTCACCACTCCTTGTTCCTGTCTCTCTGCTTGTCTCCTTCTCTCTGACTGCACGCTCGGTTAGTCTTCTTGTCTGTGGGAGAACGGCTACATTAGTCAATCATCTATGCTGCCTGCTGCTTTTCATAAAGGAGTGTAAACAACAGCAGTAACTCGTCAGGTCCAGCTGAGGTCAGCATTGTTCCTGGTTATTAAGGAGGTAAATGAGACGAAGAGAAGGGATTAAAGAGAAGATTTTGCTTGTGGGATGTTTTTTTTTTTTTCCGTCTTAAAGCGTAACGATTAAGAAACCATAATGGTGCTAAAACACAGAGGCTGGGGCTGGGAATCAACTTCAAACCAGAGAAAACACTTTAACACAGCTTCAACATAACACTTCATATGCCAGGCTACATACTAGTGACCTATAATTTTTGCATATTTTACCCATTTTTATTTTGGTAAACATTTTTGTTGAGTGGTAAAAATATTAGCTGGTCAAGTAAATAGGAGGGGAAAAGCATGAAATGAATTCATGAATTATTTTCTCCTGTTTTGGATGAACAGCTTTAAAAAAGTTTTCATCCTCCTTGAACATTTTTCGCATTTTATCAAATGAAAACCGCAAACTTTAATGTTTAGTATAGATATTTTATTTGGTTGATCAATAAAATTGTGAAAGGGAGGGAAAAATGTGGCATGAATATAAATTCAGCCTTCTTTTATCCAGTTCCCTTACGTACAATCAAGTGCAACCAAATGCCTCAGGGATTCAGCTGTGGAGGAGTAAAAAGCAGAGTTGGGTTCGAAAACAATATCCTAATACTTGAACATCTACGGAGCACTTTTCACTCTATCATTTTCAAAACTGAAATGGTCTCACAGAACTGCAAATCAAGACTTACCTGTCCACCTAATCTGACAGGCTGGGCAAAAAAAGCATGTTTTAAGGATGCAGCCAAGAGAATCCGCAGACATCCACAACTCTGATGGGAATATCTGCAAACTTGACAACTATGAGTTTTGAATTCCACTGATCTGCCCTTTATGGAAAAGTGACAATAAGAAAGCTGCTATTTAAAAAAAGTACTTGTGGTTCCCCATTTGTAGCTTGCCAAAAACCATTTAAGGAACAAAGCAAACATTTTGTTTAATTGTTAAAAGGAAACAAGACTGAACTATGTGTGAAGGAAAACTGAAACGCGTTTATGCTCTTTGTGTGCTTTTGTTCAGCAATAACAGGGCATCTGGTCAGAGATGATGAGAAGCTGAATGAAGTTAAATACAACCATTGAAGTAAACTTGTTCGAGGGCTGCAGAAGACATGAGACTGAGGGAAGTTTCTTCTTCAAACATGACACCAACCTTAAACATACAACCAGAGGTATAATGAATGGTTTAGATCAAAACAAAATGATAACTGACTATCTTTGCCAAGACTGGTAAATAGATGTTCCCAGAAAAAAAAAAGAATAGTAAAAGACTTTTCTATTTTTTGTGGTTGTAGTGTAAAAAGTTAAAGGGGTATGAATCCTTTTGCAAGGATGTGTATTACTTGTTGAACGTTTCAAAACAGTACAATCAGGGGCCGTGTTTATGGGAACATCCATCCACTTCAGTGAGTAGGGTCTAGATCTAAAGCCAGAGACAAAGAGATAAAAAAGAGAAAATATATGTTATTCTTGGACTGTGATGTTTCAGACAGGAAGGAAGTGTGGCTTTTCAGCACCGACTGTCCCCTCTTTCTCTCTCACCCAGTCAAACCTCCATCATTTCCCACTTCATACCTTATTAGACTGGGTGGCTGGTAAAAAAAAAGGAGTATTCATCCTCACCTGTACTGTATGCATGCCTTAATTTTTTAATCACAAAAAAGAACTTGATTTCCTACACTGTTAACTGTGCATGTTCACACAAACGCTCAAATACTAATTCCCAGATGCACCTGAATGTAAGTCACAACCACTAACAAACAATAAGATAAATTAAATTTATAGGTTGGATTTGTCTCTGGGTTGCATGTTTCTAAGTTTTCTTTTGAGTTAATAAAATGCTTCATTGTAGCTATCTGACTTAATTATTAACAAAATTGTGGGAAAAAATATAAATGGTCATATGTGTCAAAATATCCTCTACGCACATTTGCATCTGACTGTGAGGGTGGGCCCACATACATCTGAAACAAAAATATATTTTAGTTAGTTTACTATTTTTTATTTGACAGCTGGCGCTTTTTCCATAAGCCAAATGCGATTATGTGGTAAAGCCAGCTAAAAGTGAGTAATCAGACTTTTAATAAACAGTTAATCTTGTCAAAATGTTTGCCAAAAAGGGTAGGCATGAAGAAGATGTTGTTACTTCACCTACTCATCCTCTGGATGTCACAGACACAAGACCTAAGCCTGGGAACCTGCAGGAGGAAAGTTCACTTCAGACAGGTAGGCTTTGTTTTCCTTTTTTGTTATTTAGAGTAATTTGCAACAAATAGACTATGAAGACATTTGTATGTGTCTGGTTGCGTTGTTTTTTCCATGTTCTGTGGGTCAGAAGCACTGTTTTTGTGCGTCATGTGCATCACGTTCATTCAGCATACTTGTGCATATGATGCGCGTTGGGGATGTGGTTGTGTTTGTGTGAGTCAGATGCAGTGATATTTTTTTGTGTCTGCCCTCCGATAAAATCCTGCAGGCGTCCCTGGTCTCAAACACAATTCCTCAGTCTGTCTTTCGTTGTCGCTCTCAATAACACTTTTGCCTTGCTCTTGAGCTTGAGCTGTCCTCTTCATCACGCAGCAGTCCAGTTGGTAAAACTTGTTGGCAAAAAGCAATATATTAGCCACATTGTAGGGTTCAAAGTGTGTAAAAGGAAAAAAAGTAGGAGCTTATGGAATGGAAATTATGGTACATAACTCTTATTATGTGTGTACAAACTCTTTCTAATTATGTGTAAATATAATCTGGTCATCCTCAACCCCACAATAGCTGCAGGCAGAAAAACTGAAGTCATTTCTTTTCACTTTCATACTGCTTACCAGTTCTCATGCATTATGCCACCATGTCCCTTCCAATAGCAAAAAAAGCAGGCTAATTGGTGACCCTCTGTAGCTACACTGAAGCCCACTGTGCTCAAAGTTTATCTGGCTTGTGTTTTTATAGGCTGTAGTGCTCCTCTGCATCCTGACTGTGCCTCATTTATTAATTTTCCAATATGTTTGCAGTATTACAATGAGCTGGGTAGCAGAGTGTAGCAAATGAATGCTGGAAACATCTCATTACCATTGGTCATGTTATTACAGGTTGGGCTTTTTTATTGGTTCAATTATGCAATATGAGATTGACTTCGTTCGAGTTTCCTGCCATTTTCCTTGGCTATTAAGTCTAAGTTCTCTTTGATATTAACAAAGCTGCAGACAAAAGTTAAAGGATCAAACAAAATGTAGCTCCAAAATGTAAAAAAATACAAAAAATACCAAATTGAATAAACTATGATTGTTATTGCATCCAGATTGTGGTCCTTATTACACTTTACATTGTCGGAATCAGATGTTCTCCTGATTTATAATGATGGGCCATTAACTGTCTTTGGGACTTTATGACCATCTGTAAATAATCCCTTCTAATTAGGTCTATTGAAACACAGCCTTAGCTAATTAAGGCAGAGAAGACACCACTTCTAAAAACACTGCTGGGGTTGATCTTTGTTGACCTCAAAGTTAGCTTTTGTCTGCTGCTTGTTTCATTAGTTTCAGAAAACATTCTGTCACGACACAAGAATGACTGTCTTCAGTCCTCCATAATAAATCAAATCTATGTTGAAAAACAATTTTTTTTTGCATTTTCTTGGATTGTCTTTGTCTAATATACGCATGTTCTAAAAGTCATTTCAGAGTGACAAGAAGTGAAATCAGAAGAAATCTGTATGGAGGTGAATATTTTTTCACTGTGCAGTATCCAGCCTTCTGGTAATATCACTTAAAAATTTTGATGTCCTTTACATATCTCTATCTGAAATAAAACCGAATTAGATCACTCTACAACTTGATCAAAAACAAAGGGTCCATAACTCTCAGTAATCAGATAAATGTGTTTGTTTTAGAAGAGCATTGTTTCTAAGACGCTACGTTCCTTGTATATGCTGCTTTTCTCAGATCCTGATCCAGAGTCTTTTGAGTTTTTTAGCTTACTTTTGATAGATTTTTTAGGTAGAATTACAGATTCATTTCAATTTTGGGCCAGTACCACAAAACGAGATCTAGGAGCATGAAAACCTGGATAACTGTTTCTGACAGAGTTGACAATATGATGAGGTGAGATTTCTGAGGAGATTTTTCTGTCCATCATTTATTTTTAGTAACTTATTCAATTTTTAATTTTTTTAATTTTTATCAAAACCCAACCAGTCAACAGCATTTCAGTTAGTCAATATGTACTGTATATTCTAGACACTGTGAAGCACATATCTCTGTTTTTAATCTTGTTATTATTATTTTTTATTTTTTGCAAATTTATTGAGCTCTTCTACTCCTCTGCTTGGAACTCTGTTCTAATTGCTTGTAGTCTTTGGTCTAAAATAATTGTTATAATTGACACTTGATTGTTTTGCAAAAATGCCAAGAAGTAAAGCTGGAAAGCCTCGCCCAAACCATGGTACCGCAGCCTCCATGTTTTATAGCTGTTAAGTTGATGTTGGAATTTAGTGGTTTTCTTCCTCCAGGCATACGGTTACCTTAATCTCATCTCTTCCAAATAGCATCCATTCCGACAGCTGGTATTCTGTGATTTCCAGTAGCCTGAAGGCAAACAGCAAGGTTCTGTTTTCAAGTGCAGAAACTATCTCCCTGCAGTCCTACTATGAATGCAATTGCTGTCTGATGGCTTACTCATTAGCATTTCTCTCCTAGGGAAGGTAATGATAGTCTTGAATTTCCTTTAATTGTACACAATCAGTCTGACTCTGGATGGAGTACTACCCTTTTAAAGAAAACATTGTAACTCCGAATGACTTCATGATAACAAGAAAGCAATGGTATGACAACAAGCTGTGTGAGTAATAGCTTCCTTTTGGAAATTTTAAATGTTTTACTAGTGGTTTCATATTTACCAATAACGTTTTTTTTCCAAAATTGAATTTCCTGTCATCTTTTAT
This sequence comes from Girardinus metallicus, assembly GCA_903067095.1. NCBI lineage: Eukaryota > Metazoa > Chordata > Actinopteri > Cyprinodontiformes > Poeciliidae > Girardinus > Girardinus metallicus. The sequence continues at coordinate 19,535 of CAEGAE010077642.1, forward strand.
TCAATTCGCTGTTTTTCTTTCTTGCAATACCTTTGCTCACCCTTCACCCTTTGTCACCCACAGCCTTCAGTCATTATGCAGCCAGGATGTGCAGCCACTCTGGCCTCTGTGCTTTAAGTGGCATGGCTCTCCCAGACAAATGGTTCTGCTTACCCAGTCTGGTCATGTAGAGATAGATGAGGCAAACAGAATCACTTGGCCAGCTCTCCAGGTACTGTGCTGTGTCCCTGCTCTGATTCAAATGACAGATGCACAGCCACAGTCTGCTGAGACCAAGCTATTCCTATATTTAACAGACCTGCTTCATGCCTGAACACAGGAACATACACAGCTATGTGTACTAAATACTTAAAAGATTTGTCCATGTGAGTCTTTGCATGTTGTTGCTTTTGATGTGTGCACTTTTAAAATATTCCCAGGTGTGAGTTTTGTTGTGATGTAAGTTGTGGGCTCACAGCTGCGAGGCACAGATAACCACTTAAACATGTTTGTGTTTGTGCAATATATTTTAATATTCTTTGTACTCTGGGTGTACTCTTAAGCAGCTAAGCTGATTATAATGGAGCAAAGATCCCACTCGACCTTGTGATGTTGCTATGTTTCCTTAGTGAATCTGACCAAATAGCCTGGAGCTGTTTATTCTGCACGACATAATAAACCCTGACAGTGTTCACACCTTTGGCAGACCGAATACAGACCTCTAAAAGAAGGGACTGAAAACCAAGCAAATGTCAGGTCAGGTTTCAGTACAAGCTGCATAAAACACATATTAATACTAAAAAAGGAAAATTCAAGAGCATGGAGCTTGTAACTTAATAACAAAAACTTCATTTTCCGAATGTTACAGTAAGAAGAAAATTTTCACTCAAGAATTTTAGTCAAAAATTATTGGCTATATAAGAATTTGCTCAATGTAGCTAAGTGCATACATTCAAAATGAAAGAAAAACTACGTAAAATAAAAAAAATATATATTGTAGCAGTAAAAATTGGAAAAATTTGGGATGCTCTTGTATTCAGTCCCCTTTTATCTGAAATACTTAGAAAAAAGGGGACTGATAAAACCCAGCGTCTACTACCATTAGAAGTCAAAGTGTTTGAAACAAATGCAACCTTCCAGAACAACAAACAAAAAGCCTGCAGGGACAGTATAACTCAGATAAACAGAGAAAGAAGAAAGAAGGTTATGGAAATTATGGAGCAGCAAAGATCCACAGCTCAGGTGGGAAAACTTTTAATTGTAAACTCCACAAATCTTGTGTTCCTGAAAGAGCGATAAGATGAAAGTCATTGTAAGAAAGCTATAACTGGAAAAGCCAGAGGGCCAGCATGCAAAATCATTTATAATAATAATATTAATAATAATTGTATAGAATTATTGTAAAATTACAAACAGAACACTAAATACGTCAAACATTTAAATGCATAGCATGTAAAAAAGGGAAAGAGTGTATATTGCATAATGCACACTGCAAATGTATTAAATATGTATGTTTTGCTTCAGAAGTGACAGGGAACTAGGCAGAGTTTGAATGAACATGACTAGCAAAGTACAGTGAACAGTGGCATGTGTTTATTTGTACAAAAAGTTGAAAAGCCAAGTTGCCGTTTCCTTCCACTTCACAATATTCACCTTTGAGTAGATTCATAAAATAAAATATATATTTAAAATATGTTGTGTTGTTTTGAAAATGATCAAATGCGCAAATGGAGTGAATATTTTTGCAAGACTCTGACTAAAGCAATTACAAATCTGGATCTTTTGGTATGCCACATCAATAAGAAACCTGCATTCAAATCTGTCCATAATAAGCAAATTAACCAAACCATACAAACAAGCTTGTTAATATTAATTGTGTAAATATGAAAGATTTAAAAGACATAACATTGAAAAATAGGTAACCACTTCACTAAGCTGTTAACTCTAATATCTTCTTCCTAGTATCTGCAGAAAATGAGAAATTATTTTTTTCTCTCTCTATTAGCTTCAGCTGTTATTGCAGCCATGTTGACTCTAGTTGGAGAAACATTGCACTCTGCTGATCAGTTTCATGGTAAGGCTGAAGTGATTTGTAGCAGTGAGCAAATTCAGCACCAGAATACTAACATAGAAAACCTTAAAGTAGTTTCCTGGTAAGTGAAAACATGCCCATGCATCTCTGATTTTGGATGTGCTTCAGAGTGAAGGGAGCTGTTAGTGGTACAAACTGGGGCTAATAGGATAATGAATGTTAAACTGTCTTTTAAACTGGGAAGTTTTATCTGGGAAACCAATTAAGGCTTCTTACTTTACTTAAGGGAACCTTGTCAAACCCTTTAAAATAAACCAGTACTTATCCTCATCTATTACACAATAAACATAAAAATAATAAAATACTGAAATCCTGTTAAATATCTAGGTGATGTGTTAAATGAACTATTTTTCTACAGTTTCTGTAATTGTTGTTTTTTTTAGGAATATTTGCAGACCTGGAGTCTGTTTGCTGAAACATTCAGGTCCAACACACCTGAATCAAATGGATAAATTACTTGCTCAATTTTCAGTCAGGTTTTCCAGTCATGTTAAGGACCTGATTATTTGACTCAGGTGTGTTGAAGCAAATACACATCTAAAAGTTGCAGGACACCATCTGTAGACACTCTGTTTTTAGTAGAAATCTATTTTATTTTTAAAGGTTGTCTCACCCCTTGACCATTTTGTTGTTTTGTACCCAGAGTATGAAAAAGAGCTGTTGATTGCAGAATATTTGGTACAAACCATGCATCAATTTATAACTGGCTTGTAGACATTTTGTTTATGCTTTGAGAACCACTGACTGAAAGCAATTTTTGATAATCTATTCGTAGTCTGTTTTAAGGAAACAGTTATGACACATCAGTAAAGATAGCTGCAGGAGGCCAGTGAGAATTATTTTTAGAAGAACTGACTTGCCCAAATAGTCATTGGAATATGGTCATTTGGAATATGGTGTTAATTTTAACAAACTAATGTACATGCAAAACACTTCATTTGGTATTATTTTCAAAGTTCCATAAAGGTACCAAGTTTCAAGTTTCAATCCTAGGACCACTTTTATTCAATATTTATATGCTCCCTCTAGCTCAGGTTATAACAGGAAATAAGATTAGCTACCATAACTATACGGATAATACACAGCTCTACATCACAATGTCACCAGGTGACTCTGAACCCATCCAGTCACTAAATAAATGCTTAGAACAGATAAATGTGTGGATGTGCCAAAACTTTCTCTAGCTGATCAAAAACAAAACTGAAGTTATTATTTTCGGACCTAAAGAGGAGTGATCTATAGTCAATGGACAGCTTCAGCTAATACAACTAAAACGTAGCGATCAGGCCCGAAACCTGGGAGTAGTGATGGACTCTGACCTCAACCTTCAGAGCCACATTAAGACAGTCACAAAGTCGGCCTACTATTACCTGAAGAACATCTCCAGGATTAGAGGACTTATGTCTCAGCGAGATCTAGTGAAACTCATCCATGTGTTTATCTTTAGCCACATCGATTACTGCAACAGCGTCTTCACAGGTCTGTTCAACAAATCAACCAACCAGCTGCAGCTGATCCAGAACGATGCTGCTCGCGTTCTCACTAAAACCAGAAAGATAGAGCACATAACACCAGTTTTAAAGTCCCTACACTGGCTCGCTGTAGCTCAAAGAATAGACTTTAAAATACTGTTGTTAGTTTATCACTGAATGGCTTAGCACCACAATACATTAAAGATCTGCTGTTGCTGTACCAACCTTCCAGACCCCTCAGGTCTTCTGGTTCTGGTCTGCTCTGCATCCCCAGAACCAGAACCAAACGAGGAGAAGCAGCATTCAGC
>CAEGAE010077646.1:0-18143 GCA_903067095.1 Girardinus metallicus
CACATGCTGGACATGAACGGTTTAGACTTTTAGAATCTCTGCAGATCCCACACATGCTGGACATGAACGGTTTAGACGTTTAGCCTCTCTGCAGATCCCACACATGCTGGACATGAACGGTTTAGACTTTTAGCCTCTCAGCAGATCCCACACATGCTGGACATCAACGGTTTAGACTTTTACCGTCGCATAGGGGTGGTGATATCGGCCCGTACTTAGTGGTAATCATAGCCAGACTGCCTGTGTTTTTAAATTTACTTACATGGTCCTTGTTCCGCTCGTTCCCAGGCAGTGCCGTCCGTAAAGACATTGTTCTTCCCTGAGCGAGTCCTCCAGGCGATAAATAAAAATAACTGGGAAATCAGTTTTTCCTTTTGTTCACACTTTGTTCCAAACGAGACCAAAAAAAATCCAGGGTTAGGAGAAGTAGGAGAAAGTCTTTACAATCCTCATTTCTTACAGTCCGTGAAGGCAGCACAGGTCACCCAGATGGTGATCCAGATTAAGGTGATCCGTTAAAAACAAACCGGTAACCTCCACCTCATGATGTCTCCAGCAGAAATACCCCTCCTCTAGATTAGCTCCCCACCCACCCCCCACCCCAAACCCCCACCTCACAACCTCTACCGGATCATCTCCCTAGAACCGGGCCGGACCTTTAAAACAAACCCAGATCATCGGTTTCCATTCAGCTGCATCATCCCGAGGTGACGAAAACGAGCACAACATCCATCCAGGAGGAACCGAGGGCTGATTCTGGGGGGAAACCGGGACTTTATGCCTCCTGTTAGCCGGCTAACGTGGCAAAAATCACGGATCCGATCAATTAAAGAGAACCAGAACCGGCTGAGGATGCGTTTGTGGTCGCCGGTGGAAAGCCTCGGCCTCGGGATGTAAATCAATGACCGACTGCGGGTGCGTGAAAGGAGAGCGGCCGCCTCTGAGTCAGTCCGTCCCCCCGGCTCTTCTCCTCGGTCCAGTCCGCCCTTTAGCTCCTCTCATTGTCGCGGTGGGAAGGAAACTCACCGGAGCCGGTTCTCTACGTGTCAAAAACGAAATAATTTGTGCTTCTCAGAGGTTAGAAGATTTTTTTTTATTATTATTTTAAAAAACGAGGAGAGAAAACGGAACCTCGCCGCGTTCAGCCTCGGCGACAATAAGGGAGGGAGGGACGTCAGCAAGAACAGGCTGGGCTGCTGCCTTCAGGCGCCGCGCAAGAAAATCAGAAAAACTACCTTCCAGGTTGATGCTGCGTTCCTTTAGGCTCGGACGTCCGATTTTCCGAGTTCAAAGACGGAAATAGCAACGGCAATGCTGCGTTAGATATATTGTGAAAGTCACAACTCGATTGTGGGAAGATCGTTTGTCTTATTGACTCAAACATTTTAAAAAATAGATTTAAAAAAGCTAGCGTAGGTCATAGCTATGTACTTTCTGAGGTGTATGCCAACACATTAGCAGCTGTAACTACAGCGCCACAGCTGCAAGACATCAGTGATCTGCAGTTTTTAAAAAGCTTTTTTTTTATTTATTTACCAATAACTGCTTTATTCGAACATACACACATCTTATTTATGCTGTCATCCGTTTTAAACATACATGTTGTTTAATTCCGACTCTGGCACAAGTCATCTGGAAACTACCGATGAAAGAAGAAACAAAGTGACCGGCCATTTTACTAGTAACTGACGCTAACCTGAATATTTAGTATCCTAGTATTTTAAAGACCAGCGTGAATAAAAAAAAAAGTACAAATAAATAAATAGCGAAGAAATATGGAGCTAAACTGGGGCCATTTCATTCATTTTTGGTAGAAAATCCAGAAATTTCACTGAAGTAAAGTAGGGATACTTCAGAATAAAATTACTCAAAGTACAGTAAAGTAAGAATAAGTCAATTTTTCATAAGAGTTACTAAAGTAAATGTACTTGAGCATTAATACCCAGTTCTGCTCAGAATGCATGAAGTGGAACCAAACTGAAGGTGTTATGCATTCCGACGGTGTAATTCTGACCCTGTGCAAAATTTACAATATTTACAATTAATTCAAAACGTATGCACCTACTTCCTATTCTGGAAAATAGTTAAAAACATGTTACATAATCAAAATGAGAGTAATTTATTAAAACAAGAAAGAAAATACAAACATTCATGCTACTAACCTCCAACTAGGACTTAATGCCTGATTTGATCATTTATTCGGAGATAAAATAAATAATTACGAGGGAAAGTTCGAGCTGGTGTGATTGGATTGAGTCTGTTTACCTGGACTGATCTGAACCTGCTGGAGCGAATCCAGGGCCTCATCCTGGTTCTTCCCGGGAGTCCTGCAGACTGAGGCGGCGACACGCAGCGGCGCGGCGCGGCGCGGCGCGGAATCGATCAGCTGATCAGTCTGAACACAGAACGTCACCGGCCGGTCAATACCGGAGGAGAGGCTGGTCTGATTCTGTCGCTCTACATCCAGGGTCAATGTGTGAGTGAACACAAAAACACCAACAACAAAATACGTCATGTTTGGTAGCAAGAAAATTAAAAATGATGTTGACGATAAACATTATCAAAATGGGACGAGTGAACGGGGTGAGACTTGACTACAAACTGTATGGAAGACGATCAGGGCCACAAAACTAAATAGAGAATTCTGATTTTAATTCCAGAGCTCAGATTTTTTTTTTTCCTCAGAATTTTGACTTTTTATATCAAAACTTTTTTTTATTTTTACTTTAATCTCAGACTTTTCACTTTACTGTCAGAATTTGGATTTTTTTTTTCTCAGAATTTTGACTTTTTATATCAAAACTTTTTTTTTATTTTTACTTTAATCTCAGACTTTTCACTTTCCTGTCAGAATTTTGATTTTTTTTTTCCTCAGAATTCTGACAGGGGGAAAAAATTAGCTTTTTTTTCCCCCACACAATTCTGACTTTAATCTCGTAATTTTGACTTCCATGTCAAAATTTGGACTCTTTTTCTCAGAATTTCTATTTAATCTCAGAATTTTGAACTTTTTTTTTTCTGAATTTCTGACACTTTTTAATCGCTTCTCTGGTTGCTTTATTCCATTCTACAATAAAGCAACCAGTGTTTTTATTTATTTGATTTATTTATTTATTTTTGTCTAAGACAAGACAACCATCTCTGCTCATCTCCTACATTAGCGGTGATAATGGGTGCTGCTCCTGCCAATCCCTCTGATGACGCCCTGACCTGTAATCTGGGATTACAACCTGCCGTCAGGACAGCTGCTGATGTCATTCATAGGGATTATAAAATAAGTGCACAGCAAAGTGATGAAAACAGGTGGATAAAAAAGTAACGATTTGTCTTGTGACACGTTCACAGCTTGTGTCTAATGAGCAAAAACAGGAAATCAATGAAAACAGAACAGCGATGGACGTTTGTGTGCTGCTGAAAAAAACAGCAGAAATCCTTTATTATTCTCAGGGAAAAGAATTCAAACCTCTCTTATTTCATAAAAATAGTTAATTTCCATACAAAAACGGAGGGCAAGCTATTACTGCAAGGTCAACGACAACGTCAAAGAAACGGACAGATTCGCAGCTACTCTAGGAGCTCAGCGCCCTCTGCTGGTAAATAAGAGAATCGCATCGTTCAGCGTCATACTGCCGCTTGTGAAATAAATTTTAAAGCAAGTCATACAATAAGTAGTAGTTATTAGGTTATTGAGTATTTTAATTATCACTAGACAAGTGATTTTGATGGAAAAGACGATGACTTCTGTTATATGCAATCGAGCAACCAGAAGGAAAAGTCCAGTCGACATGAACTGATCCTCAGGCCGATCAGAGATGGTTAAATGATTTTATTTAATCTGCAGAGAGCCTTAAAGATAACCTCATACACTTCTTTAACAGGGTAGGATAGGTCTACGGTCTGTGCAAAACATGTTAGTCTGGCCCTAAAGCTAGCTGTTTTAGGGCTTTTGTCACTTTAAATCCAAATAAGCTGCTTATTTGGATTTAAGGACCATGCTTGAATCTAAATGTGTTTATGTGTCCAACTCAACATTTACAATCACATGTTAAAATGGCTGCTAACAAATGCACAGATATACAACCGTACAAGTTTGAAAAGCAGAAGTGGAGCCTCCTGCAAAACCAACCAGAAAGCAGCAAGTGGTTTCAACAACAAAAGACTTGTCTTTTCCAGCAGCCATTGTAAAACCAGCTGACCAAATTAGATGAAACCCTTCCTGCCTGTAGTCATCAGACCGTACGACGCCCTACTCTGAATGTTTGTATGTTTAAGTTTATTTACATATTTAGAGTCATATATTTCCATGCTATTATTTCAAATTTTTGTCATCTAAAATTTAGATGACATTTAAATTACTTGTAATTTCACACTTGTGTTATAAATTTCTTACTACCTTTGTTAAATTTATATGTGCTTGTCAACAAATAAGCAATTTCCTCTTGGGCATTAATTAGCATAGATATTATGGCTCAAATGTGCTGGAATCCCATCCGGGTTGCTAGGTGACGAGTTGGGCTTGGCTGGGGTTGCTAGGTAACAGGCCAGGTTGCTGGGTAACGGGCAGTGCCTGCTTAATGTGGAGGTTTTTAAAACGGCTCATTTTTCAGATACAAAAAAAAAAACAACTAAATTTATTGTCAAGAAACATCTGGGTATATTTTATAGAAGCAGCAGAGACACAAATACAAGTATAAAAATGTGCAAAGTGTGAATTTTTGCTTAATACATTCACTTCAAAATATATCAACTAAAGTGTTTCCCATGAACTGATTATGGTTATTTGTAACCTATCAGAGGCTTGCAAAGCCATGACATCATCCCAGATTGTTTAAAGACTTAGTAGGATAAATGAATGCAAACTTCTGAATTTCATGATGTTAATGTTGCACACTGACTCACAGTAGTAACTAGTTACAGTTACTTAAGTAACTTTTTGGGAAAATGTGTGTTTTGTAGTTTCAGATGTTTTTTATTGACAGAAATTGATTTGGAAACATTTTTCTTTTGCCCGACTTTGTTATTTTGTAATTATAAAAATTATTTTAATATCAGTCTCCAAAATACCAAAATTTCAGCATAACTATGTTTTGGTCTGTCTGATGATGTCATTTTTAAATCTTTTAAATGTTTTGATCAGTTACTTTGTACGTGAGTCGACTTTTTTACCAAATAGTTTTTTGCTCTAACTTGGGTGATTTCTTTTTACTTTTGATTGATTAAAAAAACATGTTGAAGTAATGCTCCTCTTACTTGAGTACAATTTCTGGGTTCTCTGCCCATCTCATCGTATTCAGACAGGTTCAAACTAATTTTCTTGTTCTTTTTTAATTTAATCGTTCAGCATTAATATATTAAAAAGTGGAAAAACCGAAAGAAAAGCCCTCAAATCTTTTGAAAACAAATCAGGCGGTGACCACTAGGAGTCCCTTTCTCTATCTCTAAAAACACCTTCTACATTTTCTCTGGTGTTTCACCAGATGCATCTAAAAGAGACTCAAACCTAAAAAAAAAAAAAAAAAAAAAGTCCCCACAGTTGTTTTTGAGCCGTTAGATCGATCAACCCTCCTGTCACGTCTGAAGATCTCACACTTCAAGGAAACGCTGCCTTCTAATGAGGTAAGATTCGACTTAAACCTAAATTTACATTTAAGCGCGTTAATATCTAAAATATAAAACAGTAAAAACATAAATGTTGAAACCTGCTTGCTTGTTTCTTTCCTACTTTATGTCCAACACGAGTCACAAATAGTGTGTTAAGAGGTTATAAAAGAAGGACCACGTTTGAATGTAAATGTCCTTATGTGTTTTGCTGCAGCTGATGATGCTAGCAGCGCTAACCCTGGCCTCTCTGGGCCTCTTGGCGCGGGCGTCGGACCTCTGCCCGCCCGCCTGCCGCTGCTTCGACAACCTGACCACGGCTGACTGCCGGGACAAAGGCCTGGCCCAGATACCGCCGCTACCAGCCGGAACGCTGAAGCTCTTCATCTCGAACAACAAGATCGAGGAAATACCCGAGAACGGGCTGAATGAGCTGCAGGTACGCAGCTGCATGCTGCAGTTTGCTGATAGGTGCAACGCGCTGCGGGTTGTTGGTTAAACGCTGCTGCCGTGGCCTCTAAACAGGCATAGAAAGCATAAGCTTGTGAAACCAGCTGACACACATAAAGCCTCGGCAGCAGGAAGCTCATGGTGCTTCCTCGATGTGTTCAATTCAGTTTATTTACACACCAACAACTCTAAACAAATGTCATATCGAGGCAATTAATAAAAAAAGGAATTTCAGTTCAATCAAAGATGTATTTTCTTGGACGGGGGTGTCCAAAGTAAGGCCAGGGGGCCATTTGTGGCCCGTGGAGTGGTTCTGTGTGGCCCCTAGACACAATGACTCATTTATATCTTACATAGATCATTTTTAGGTGATTTTATTTTATCAGCCCAGTTTTCTTTTTGTTTTTTTTTTAGTTAGCAGTTCAACAAATCTGCTCAAAAACAGATTTAAGTCACAAATGGTCTAATTAAAGTTAAGAGTTTTCAAAGATAGTTTCGTTTTTGTTGCAGGTAATAAACTAAAAATTATATTTTGACCAACAAGTTAGGAAATTGTTCAACTTTTAAATTATTTTCCTGGCATTTTAGTTAAAAAAATACTTATTAATTTGTTGCTGATCAGGTAGCATATCACCAATCATCTGCCTCACATTTGACCAATTATTAGTAATAATTAATGAACAGTTCTGAGATCATTTCCATGAAATTTTTATGCATGTAGCATTTTTAAAAAGTTTGGACACCACAGCCCGCAGGAGGGTGATTTACAAAAAAAGCACACCGCACTTTTCAGATTTGTATCACCTTATTTCTTTCTGATGATAAAATCTACAGAAACCAGGATTATCTGATTGTCACTTGTGAAAATGTAAAGAAAACGTGTTTTTTGGTTTAATATAAACTTTTAAAGAAAGTTATGCTTTTTCAGTGGCTGTTAAAATCAGACCTGTGTTTTGTTTTATTTTTCTTTAATTACAAGAATAAAGTCATAGTATGATGGTTAAGACACGATATTAAAAGAGAGTCGTTTTAAAGAGCTTTGATGGTTATTCAGGTCTGATGTGACCTGCTCAGTCTGTGAGGTTTTCTTTGACATAAACTCAGTTTTGATTATTTGTTTCTGTTACTGATAATAATTTGATGCTCATGTGTTAAATGTTTATCTTCAGAAGATGCTCAATATTCCCCTTTATTTTTTGTATTAGTTCCCATAAAGTTACGATTTTATCCTCAAATTATGACAATTATGACTAATCTTGTGTTATTTGACAGTTATATTATGTCGCTTTATTATCGTGTTATTACCATATTCTCGTAACATCACAACTTTATGATTGTGTTGTTACAACTATCGTATTATTACAGCATTAGCATGTTATCACAACCTTATTCTCCTGTTATTACAACTTTATTTTCGCATTATCAACTTTTATTCTTGTGTTGTTACAACTTTTCCCATATTATTTAGACGGGTAATATTACAACTTTAATCATATTATTATGACTTTATTCGCCTACTTTAACTAATGCAGTATTATCCTCGTAATTACGACTATTTTTGTATTATTGCAGATTTATTCTCGTATTACTATATTGTTGCATTATAACAATTTTACTCTTGCGTTATTACTTTTTGTTGTAATTTTAACTTTATTCTTGTCTTACTAAGACTTTACTCACATAATTATGATTATTTGAGTAATATTACAACTTTATTCTCATAATATTTTGACTTTACATTCGTAACTTTGCGACTTTATTCTCCTGTTATGACTTCACTACTCCGGGGTTCTAACATCCCAAATGATAAATGTAGAACATAGTTTTTTATTGCTGAATGCATCTCTGACCTGCTCTGTGTGACCTCCAGGTCCTGGACCTGACCCAGAACCAGCTAAGTGCCTCCCTGAACCCGGTTTGGCCCGCTATGACCAACCTGACCAAACTGCTGCTGCGCGACAACGACCTGGCGTCTCTGCATCCGGCCCAGTTTCTGAACTGCCCCGCCTTGGTCTTCTTGGACCTGAGCAAGAACCACATCAAGCATCTGACGCCGGGGTTCCTCTACGGCTTGGCCAACCTGAAGACGCTGTTCCTGAGCCACAACCGGATCGAAACGCTGCAGACGGAGGTTCTGGACGACGTCGTCGGCCTCACAGAGCTCCACCTGAACTTCAACAGGTTGAGGGAAATAGAGAGCGGCGTCTTCAGGAGCTCCACCATGTTGAGAAAGTTGGACTTGTCCAACAACCGGATAGTAAAAGTGGAGGATGGGAGTTTCAGAGGAGCGTCTGGTTTGAAACATCTGGATCTGAGTGGAAACCAGCTGGTCACCATTCCAGCCGATTCCTTCTCCTCTCTGACTGAACTGGATCATCTCTATTTGACGAGCAACAACCTGACGGATCTGTCGGACAGATCGCTATCTGGCCTGAACAACCTGACTGATCTGGACCTGAGTCGGAACCGGCTCTCCTCTCTCCCAAACGAAGCCTTCAAAGACCTGGCCAAGCTCAGGTTTCTGGATCTCTACAGGAACCGACTGACAGAACTCCCGCCGGATGTTTTCAGGAGTTTGATCAATCTGTCGGATCTGCAGCTGGACGGAAACCAGATCTCAACGCTGCCGCCGGAGGTTTTCGCCGCGTCGCACAAACTTCAAGACCTGCAACTGTCTCATAACCACATCCTGGAGCTCCACCATGCTCTGTTCGCCAGCATGGCGTCTCTGCAGAACCTTCAGCTGGCCCACAACGCCCTGACGCTGCTTCCAGAGGGCCTTTTCCACAAGCTGCAGGCGCTCAAAGAGCTTCACCTGCAACACAACCGCATCGCTTTCCTCCACCAGTCAGTCTTTGACGGTTTACCAAAAGTAACCAAAGTGGATCTCTCCAACAACCGTATTTCATCTCTACAACCAGACCAGTTCAGGGACCTTTCCAGGTTAAAAGACTTGAAACTGGACGGAAACCAGTTGGTTAAGCTTCCCTCGAATCTTTTCACTGCTCTTGGGAAACTTGTGACGCTGGATCTGGGCCACAATAACCTCTCGGAGTTGTCCTCGGACACTTTCAAAGGGTTGATCCACCTTAAGAACCTGATTCTGAGCTTCAACACGCTCCACAGCGTCCACTACAGCGCCTTCCAGGATCTGGGCAGCCTCCACACGCTGCTGCTGCAGAACAACAGCCTGGAGGGTTTACCCCCCGAGCTCTTCCACCCGCTGCCAAAGCTCAGGGAGCTGAACCTGGACGGAAACAAGCTGGGTCGCCTCAATCCTCGCCTCTTTCAGAGGCTTAAAGACCTCCAGGAGCTGAGCCTGAAGTCCAACCGGCTCCGGTCTTTAGAGACGAAGACGCTGAAGCCTCTAAAGAGGCTTACACTCATCTACCTCTCTGATAATATGTGGAACTGTACAAGTGTTGATATTTTCTACTTGTGCAACTGGGTTAAGGTAAATAGAGAAAAACTAAATGATAAGCCGGTCTGCTACTTCCCGTCCAAATCAAAGTCGCCCCTCTTCTTACTGGATCACTGCGCTGCTGCTGCGCGCTGCCCGCCTTCGCTTCCTCTACAACTGCTGAGCGTGCTGACGCCTTCTCTCGTCGCTGTAGCCCACAGCTTCCTCTGAAGTGGTTCACGCTTCCTGTACGTCCTCTACCTTTATTCATCTGCACTCCAAGATCAAACGGCGCAGGCAAGAAGATCTGAGCGAATCCAACTAAAACTCAAAGAGCGCAACGGCCCAAGCCTCACGGAGCTCGTCACATTCAAAGGGCTTTATATGACGGACCGACTCAAAGAGGCGCACATTCGGGCTTCTGTAGGTAGAAAAAAAGGAGGAAGAAATCTCAGAAATTTTCTAGAAAAAAAAGAAAAAATTCTCAATTTTAAAAGTTGCAAATTTTTCAGGTAAAATTCGGAAACTTTTACATTAAACTTGAGAAGTTTAACCTCTTTGCAAGTTTGCAAAAAACAAAACAAAAAGAAAAACACAACTGAAATTTTTTAGAAAATTCAAGGAAAGTTGTTATAAAGACCCAGAAATTGAGATAAATCTAAGAAATTTTCAAATAAAAGAAACATCGATGGTTTTTTTTTTTTTTTTTAACAGAGAACTTCTGAGATTAATTTCCTTGATTTTTCTGGCAAATTCCTGAGTCTTTTTCAAGCAAACTTGTAACTTTTCAAACAGAAATGTCCACATTTCTAGAAAATTTCTGAGATTAATCTAAAAATTGTTGTTTTTTTCTAGCAATTTGGCTTTTCAAACTTAGAAACTTTCAGGGGGTATTTTTTTCCTAGAAAATTTCCATTTCTCTAGAAAATTACTGAGTTTTTTCCCGCTTCCTGTACGTCGTCTTCCTGCGTTGTATGAACTCCAAGTTCAAACAGCTGCGCAACTTTTAGTTGGATCTGAGCAAATCCAACTAAAACTCAAATGTTCCTCCATTTGTTGTTTCTTTAAAATGTTTGTTTTTCTTCAATCTTATGTTCAGCAGTTTGTTTCGATTGTACAGGCTTTTTATTAGTAACATAAAAAGATTAGTTTGTAACTAATCATGTCGGGACCAAATAAACTTGAATAAATGAAACTTCACTTTTTTTCTCCAATCATGAGCCATTTTGTGTCTGCTGATTAAAATCACAACAGACGTTAAAAATTTTTAAAATTTGTTTGAGAAAAAGTTGTTATGCTTTTCTCCATCATAAAAGCCATTAAATGTTTGCTGAGCTCAGATTAACACAAACAGTTTCCTCTACAAGCAGCTACAGGTGGAAAAAGATTAAATTATTGTTGTGCAAAGCTGTAAATGTCGGAAACAACTTACCATTCCAGGGAAACTGTTTATCTGCCGTCATCTGTAGCTAACTAGCCTTAGCATTCACGACGGCCTCTGCTGTGGAGAAAGAGCTGTAGCTTAGCACAAAGCAAGAGCGATGGTGTGATCAGCATGTACATTACTGAGACCCTCCTCCTGTCCCTCGTTCTATAGATTCCTGCTAATTATTCAATTCATCTATAAGTTGCAGGACTAGAAATCTGACACCAAAAACCGCCTTGAATTATATTTAGAAATTGATTTTTTCTGTAAATTTGCATTTTGTTGGGTCAACACTGGACAAAATGTCGTCACATTCTTTATTGTTTAAGACAAAAAAAAAACTTTTTTACAGCTCTTTTAAGATCCAACATACTGAGAAATAAGCCAAACGAACATCCAACCTACTGAATTCTGGAGAAAAGTTCAGACATGAATCCATTTGAACAGCAACTGAGTCAATCCACAAACTGAACCAGATGATCTGTTGTTTCAAACGTAGAAACACTTGTGGTCCTTGAGGTTCCTCAGATAGGAGAAGCTCTTCCCACACCTGTCGCACATGAACGGTTTCTCCCCGGTGTGGATCTGCTGGTGAGCCTTCAGGCTGTTGCCCTGGTTGAAGCAGCGGCCGCAGATATCGCAGCTGAACGGCTTTTCGCCCGTGTGGATGCGCTGATGCCTCTTCAGGTTGCCCGTATTGCCAAAAGATTTCCCACACGTGTCACAGCTGAACGGTTTCTCGCCGGTGTGGACTACCTTAAGACGGGGAGAGGGAGGGAAAGGCGGGTAAATTCAAAGTTAATACACAAAGTCCTGAAAACGGGTGGAAATTAACTAATGTATAATCCTTTTTTTCTTATTTGTTTGATGGGAACAGGAATGCACTTTAACATAGCATGAATAGTTATGGCTAATTCACAATGTTCATCCCGAAAACTGCTTTTACATAAACAATATCATATGATATAATGATAGCTTACATGCTATCATCATCATCATGTTGGCTTACACAAGTATGATAGCTAACATTGCCTATGATAGCTTTAGCTAAAATGCCAATGTTAGCTTAACAACTAATTTAACTTTAACTTTAGGATCAGAAATTAGCTCAGCAGAGAGTGAAATGTTGGTTATTTAATAGGAAAACTTCTCACCCTGCAAAGAAACCCACCTGATGTGATTTCAGGCTGCTTTGCTGCGTGAACAGACGTCCGCAGATCTCGCAGGCGAACGGCCGCTCGCCGCTGTGCGCCTTCAGGTGGATCTTCAGGTAGCTGGACGACTTGAAGCTCTTCCCACAGATCCCGCAGCAGTGAGGTCTCTCCAGCGTGTGCTGCTGCTGATGTTCCCGCAGCTCCGTGATGGTGCAGAGGCGCTGGTCGCAGTGCACACAGCTGCAGGGGATGGTCATGGCGTGCGTCTGGGTGTGCTTGCGTAGGGACTCCATGCAAGGCACCACGGTGCCGCATGCGACGCAGGTGAGCTTCCTCTCGTCCAGGTGAAATGTCCGCTGGTGCATCTTCAAGGCGTTCTTCTGGATGAAAGATTTCCCGCAGGTCTCGCAGCTGAAGGGACGCTCCCCGGTGTGCAGTCGCTGGTGGCCCTTTAGCGTGTCCGCCTGGTTGAAGCTTTTGCCGCAGGTGTCACATTTGTAAGGCTTTTCGCCGGTGTGTATGCGCAGGTGGCGCTGCAGGTTACCTGGTATGGTGAAGCTTTTGTCGCAGTAGTGGCAGTTGTACAATCGCTCGCCGGTGTGGACCCTCCGGTGCAGCTTCAGGCCGTGAGCTCTGTAAAAACTTTTGCCGCACTGGTCGCAGCAGAACGGACGCACGTCGCCGTGGAGACGCTGGTGGTTCCTCAAGAGCTGCTTCAAGGTGAAACCCTTCCCACAAACGTCACAAGTGTGAGGCCTCTCATCTGAAAACGGGAAAAAAAACAGAAAAATGTAAGAAAACATTGCAAACCCTGAGTTTACTGTTGTTCTGAAACACGTTTTACAAAACAATAAGCATGTATAGAACAACTCTTTTTACATTTTAGGTCTTAATTCAAACCTTTTAAAAATGTATTGCTTTCACTATTTCTCTATAAAGATTTTGTCCTTTATTGAGCCCTGGACATGTTTTTTGGTGCCATATTTAATACACAGAACATTAAACGTGACATTAGAGAAAGACGTACAGGTTTCCAACGGTTTCTCTGCGTTGCATCATATAAGTAAAAAAATATTTTAAATACAAGAACATTTTTCAGTTTTGATACATTTGTTTTCTTTTATTGTGCTCAGACTGGCTTAAGTTATCCTGATGTGTCTCTGTAATTGTTCTGTTATAGGCTAGGTAACCAGAGGACAAACTGATCACTGTTCACTCTGCTACTTTCTCCTGCTACTCTCCATTTTTCATTATTTCAACTTTTTCACTTCATAGAAACAACATCCAGCCTGTCGTTTTGTTTATTTTTGTGCAGCTGCTCTGTCTTCTCGAACCTTTAAACCAACTCAGATAATTAACCGAACTTGCTTGATTACTCGGTCCAGTTGGAATGGATGTGCTTGACTCTGCGTGCGTCACAAACTGAATTAAGGGGAAACTTGCCCTTGTGAATCAGCATGTGAGCGCTGAGGCTGCGCTGGAAGGAGAAGCCCCGCCCACACTGGGAGCAGACGAAGGGCTTGTCGCTGCTCGCTCCGTGGACGGACTGGTGCGCTTTGAGCTGCAGCAGGTTGCTGAAGGTTTTCTTGCAGAGCCTGCAGCTCAGCGGCGACTCCCTCTGAGGTCGGCTCTGCTTCGGCCCTCGCAGCCGCGACCTGGGCTTCACCAGGCCTTTAGCTCTGATGGTGTAAACCGAATCGTCCACCTCCACCTGAAACATGATGGAAAGTTGGGCTTTGTAGCCAAAATCGTTTGACACTCATCCAAATTTTCCTGCTTATGTTTCATATCAAAATCAAGGTTTTAGTCTATATTTAAGTTACAAATGCAGAGAAACAACTTTTACTAGGCGATAAATTGTCCCAGAATTTATTGCAATAAATGAAAATGTTGTTGTTTTAAACCCATTATCAACTGATGTGATGCTAATAAAGGCATCAGAAAGCAAGAACATGTTCTCAAAAATCAATAAACTTTAAATTCTGATGAGCATTTAACACTGGAACTGGGAGACATTTTAAATATCCAAGATAAACAAACTAAACAACAAACAAAATGGATTATGAAGTCTCTGGAAACAAAATTATCCTTCAAAAAAAAGTTTTAGTTGAGACCAAAACACCAGACTGAAGACTTTATCATCCAGTTTTTGGTAGAAAGAGAAAAACGATGGAAATTATTCCATAATTCAAATTATCATGTGATTAATTGATTCATTGCTTATTGTGACAAAGTATTTGTCTTGTTATAACCAAGCTTTTTAAAGTCTATCCGGAGAGTTCTCCTAAAAAGTAGATTTTGCTTTACCTAAGTTTGCTTTTATTTAATTTATTAAGACGTTTGGGAAGAAAATGACCCAAATCTGTCATATTAATCCCAAGCGTTAACGTTAACAGTCCTAGTTAAAGGCCACAGCTTCCAGACAAACAGGTTTATGAAGCAGCTGACCGTGTAGTCTGGGTCGTCTTCCTGGGCGGGATCGTTTCGGTTCGGGTCGGAAATGGCCGAGGCCTCCAGGATCTCCTGCTTCAGTAAAACCGACTGGATGCTGTCCTGAACGGAGACAGACTGCAGGTGAGACAGGAGGAATCACTCACACATAATCCCGATGCGTCACTTTAAGTCTGGCTCTGGATGCCGAGCAGCTGGAAGGAGTTCTGGTTTCACTTTTGAACGTTTGCTATGAGGAATAATCTCGGCATTAAGGGATTGTTTCTAATTAGCATCTCAAATTAGTTTTTTCTGGTGAAAAAACTAATTTACAAGAAACTTTTCAGTAAGAATGTCAGCTTACTTTAAGTCAATAACTCCTTAATATTGTTGAAAAAGTTCTAGTTCAACTGGTAGATTATTTCACTTGTAATATGGGAAAAATGTCTTGGCATAAGTGAAATAATCTGCCAGTAGAACTAGAACTTTTTCAACAATATTAAGGAGTTATTGACTTAAAATAAGCTCCTTTATCTTGCTGAGAAGTTACTTGAAAGTTAGTTTTATCATATTTCAAGTGTAATAAGATATTAGCACTAGAAACTAGACCAAAAATAAGTTTTATGTTTTTGCAGTGTGAACTATGACCCCAAATCCCAGAGGAATTGAAAAAGAGGCTTCATGGATTCAGAGAGAGAAGGAGGAAGTTCAAACCATTTATTTTGTTCATTACAGTGAAAAAGGATTGTATCCCCTACTCCAACATCTCTCTGCCTGGATTTCTAACCATAAACAGGTTTAAATGTCAGATTCAAGGCATGTAAAGACGGACTTCCTCCCCAGTCAAAATCCCAGAATACCGGGAGTTTTCGGTCGGCGCTGCCTTTTAAACGAGGCATAAATTGATCAACCAAACCCCCAAAACTCCCCACGAGCCACGGCTTTACCTCACAACTTCTGTTCTTCCACAGGTGGATTATAGGCGACCTCCTCACTCCGGTTTCAACACCAAGCAAAACTAAAACAACAACAACAAAAAAAAGGGTTACAGACACAATGTCACATATGCATAATTCAATAAATAATCAACTATATGTTTAATAATTAACCCAAGAGGGAAGAACATGCTACACGCTACTTAAACAGCTCAGCTGCTGTTTTTCTTTGGTTTGATGAAATCAAACCTTTAAATAATCACCAATAATTTGATGTTTTCTCTGCTTGATGCCATCCTTCCTAAACAGACAGACATTCCTCCTTCCGACATGCCTGATTAAGAGACAATGTGGATTTTTATTATATTAGAAAGATATTATATTAAATATCTTTCTGACAATCATACATAAAAATATTATTTATGTTTCTAACTCAGATTTTACACCGATATAATTCATTGAGGCCCTTTCTGACCTTTAAGTAAAATACTTTTTGCATTCTTTTAGTTGATTAATATCACCTTTGAGCAATAATTAGATTATTTATTATTTATTGAATTAACATGTTTTATCTATATTTTTCCATTTTTATGAAAATTAATTACCTATTTGACTGTTTAATAATTTATTGTTGGCACTTTTAACTATCCATGTATTTAGGCGTCATTTTGTGACAGAATTTAAAGCAGAGGGTTAAAGGTCGTCTGTTGTGACTAGGATAGATCTATAACAAACATGTTCCTTTTCTTTGCACAAAAAGACAGACAGTGAGATTTTAGTCTGAACAGTTCTGCCTATTCTGAGCTGTTTTAGGGCCTCCTGTCACTTTAAATCCAAATAATCTGCTGCTGGCCACGCCCCCCCCAGCTCAACTTTTACACTCACATCTGGCTGCATCACACAACTCTACGTCTTTAAAAAGCAGAAGTGGAGCCTCCTGCACAGCCAACAAGGATGCAGCAAGTGGTTTCTGGATGGTAAGTCAACGACAGAACATTTGTCTCTTCCAGCAGCCATTGTACAACGCATACAGCGAGAAAACCAGCTGACCAAACATACTGGAGCTCAGCTGGGGTTGCTAGGTAACAAGTAGTTCCTGCTGATTTGTGACTTTACATTCTGGAGGTTTTTTGAACCAGCTCATTTTCCAGACTCCAAAAAACATTAGTTTTTTTTTTTTTTTTTTTTTTTTTAAGTGCTTGGGCTGTTTTTTTTTTATTTTTTTTAGAAGCAGTAGAAATCCAAATAAGCAAAATGTGAATTTCACATCACAGGTCCCCCTTTAAGAACCGCCTGCCCTTCTAATATTCAAAGTCCTGTTGGAACTGATGGAAACTTTTATTTTGACAATCCAGAAGGAACCGTGATACATTTGCTGCAGAAGTGAAACGGGCAGAGTGAAGACGGTGGGACGCTCACCTCTGCACAGACTGCCCGGGGATCCTTCCCCTTCTCCTCTCCTCTCCTCCGTCTGCTCCTCCGTCACTTCCTCCTGGCCTCCCAGCTCTGCGCTTCCCTCCACCACCAGCTTCAGGTCCATCTCCACCTCCCTCAGCCTCGTCCTCAGGTCTTCGATCTCCGCCGCGCCCTGCGACACCTGCGGCACCAGCAGAGCGCCTTGAAATCAGAGCCGCTTGGACTCAGGACGGAAACGGAGGGTAAAAGCCGGTGGCCTACTTCGAGCCGCAGCAGGGACGACCTTTCCTCAAACAGCTGGCAGATCTTCTCCACGGCTTCCTGAGCCAGAGACGCCAGGAGGATGTTGAAGTGCATCACCTGCAGGAGGAAAAACAAGACACTCAATTCTGTCAAATAACCAAACATCACAACTGAAATGAGTAGATTTAAAAACACCATAACAGGATGACTGGCAGGGACACACTGACCCACTTCTGATAACAACATCTGAGGTTTAGTACATCCAGAAACACATGAATTGACATAAAGTGTTTATTTGTACTGAATTACTTTTTTTTTTTTTGCTAACTCTGCAGCAGCACAAGTTAATACACCAATAGCTTCACAAGCTACGTCAAACACGCACAAACAACTTTACCCTGTTCAGTCGGTGTAAGCAGGATTATTGTTAATGTCAAATAAATAATAAAGCTGTTCAAGCAACAGATCGACTACAGCAACAAACCTTCTTGGTAAAACATGACGTCGCAAAAAAACAAAAAAAAAAGTATAATTATTGGTCATGAAACACGTGCAATAAAGGTTTTTCAGGCACCAAACCGAAACAAAGTAAATACTTTTTATAACAAATGTCTGACTTTGGTGTGTTTTTCTGAGTTTCCCTTTGAATTTAGACAAAGTTTACAGGCATCTACAAAACATCCTAATGCTGTATTAATATGACCTGCGTGCACTGTCGCCTAAACGACAAGAAATTCTAATAAGTGTAATTTGAGAGCAAATAAAAAAAAAATCTATTGGAAGTAGGTTTGAAAAACTGCAATATAAAAACAAAATATAATTTCGAGAGAGAAACTAAAACTAAAGTATTGATTTTCTTATCAAAATTATTATATCTTAATAATAACCAAACGAGGAGAAGCAGCATTCAGCATCTATGCACCACAAATCTGGAACAAACTTCCAGAAAACTGTAAAACAGCTGAAACACTGAGAGCCTTTAAATCTCGACTAAAACCACCTGTTTAGAGTTGATTATGAAACATAATCATTTATGAATTTAATGAATGTTTTGATTGTTGATTCTGTTGCATGACTTTGTTTTTATGTTT